>CM038634.1:18352960-18381658 GCA_021554675.1 Leuciscus idus | reverse complement strand
TTGCTTTTCCAGTAGCTAGCTACTTTTTCCAAGTAGCCGTGCAGGGTTGGCAACTTTTCAGTCTAGCTCGGAGTGAGACTTCTCCGACGGGTTGGGGGATGGATGGGGCAGGCAGGGGCCACATGTGCTTTTAGGGGGCACACCTTTAACATTCATCTTAACCTATTTTCAGTATTATTTCAAGTCATTTTTCACCATGTCATGCATGACTGCAATCTCTAGAAAAAGCTAATAAATAATATTAGCTAAGCTAATAAAACAATTTCAATTCAAAATATAGCTGCGAGCAGCGATTGCGGGCCCAAGCCGGTGGCACCGCCACCCTGGTGCCTTTAGTTACACTAAAGGCACCAGGGTGGCGGTGTCACCGGCTTGTGCCCTCCATCGCTGCTCGCAGCTATATATATATATATATATATATATATATATATATATATATATATCTCAGATAAGTAATATTCTCTGTCTTGTCACTTAAAAAAAAAAAAATATATATATATATATATATAAATTATATATATATATATATATATATATATATATATATATATATATATATATATATATATATGTATTTTTTTTTTTCCCCCTATTGAAAAAATTGCCTAGGAGGATTATTTCAAATTCCAGAGCAAGCGTTCTCCAAACTTGATGAGAACAATATACATAGCAAGTTTTGTTGCTGTAGATGAATCTAACCCCCCACTTTGGTCAAAAGGTGGCGCTACTGAGCCATTCCAGCACGCCCGTTTCTGAAACTTTGCACATGTCTACTGGCTAATAAATGTGATGTGTCTGTCGAGTTTCATGCAATTTCAAGCATGCTAAGAGTCTCAAAAGCATCAAAAAAGAATATTAAAGTTTGATGCATTGCCATGGCAACAGTATCTAAGATATCAATAATCCTTTCACAGGTCTACATCTGCTGTGTGTCTACAATATACACATAAAGTTTGAAGCAAATCGGGTAAAAATAAGAGAGTGATTTCAAAGCATTTTTAAAGAGACACACTTCCTGCTGCCAGTTGGTGGCGCTATAACTTTGACTCACAATAGTCACATCCATGTGATCGGCCTCTGACAACGAACACACTGCTGAAGTTTCATCAAGATCAGTTAATGTGTGCAGAAGTTATAACACTTCGTGTTTTTCTTTTCTCGCCAAAAATTTGTTTCCTCGCCACGGCTAAAGCGTTAGAGATATCAAAAATCCGTCCGCAATTTAGCATCCTCAATGTCTTGACTTCATGCTGACCGAGTTTGGAGGCGATTGGATGAATTCTCTAGGATGCGTACATCAAATTCCACGGCATGCGTTTTTCAAACAACCCATAATAGCCGACTTCCTGTTGGGCGGAGCTAATAAATTAGAGTGCGGAAGTTGTTCGGCCCGAAGAGATCTATATGTGTACCGAGTTTCATATTAATTCATGCAAGCGTGTTTGATATATGGACCAAGTTTTCAGAACGTGATCAAGGGGGCGCTGTTGAGCCCCCCTGCCACGCCCGGGTACCAGCTTCAGCCCGGCCCTGATGACCGTGGGTTCTGACCTGTGTGAAAAGTTTCAAGAGTTTTTGAGCATGTTAAGGGCCCCAAAAGCCCCTGAAACCTTGAAAAACAAAGATTAAATTGAATAGACAACCCCCCCCCCCACCCCACCCACACACACACAGACACAGACAGAGAGAGAGAAAATTCTCCAGAAAATCCACATTCAAACCAAAATATCTGACTTGCTGTTGGTCTGAGCTAATAACTGTAAATTAGAAAGTTGTCCGGCTTGATGAGAACAATATACGTACCAAGTTTTGTGATTCTAGGAAAAACTAAGCCCCCATTTTTGACTAAAGGTGGCGCTACTGAGCCATTCCACCACGCCCGTTTCTGAAACTTTGCACATGTCTACTGGATAATAAATGCGATGTGTCTGTCGAGTTTCATGCATTTTCAAGCATGTGAAGAGTCTCAAAAGCATCCGAAAAGAATTTTAAAGTTTGATGCGTTGCCACGGCAACAGTATCTAAGATATCAATAATCCTTTCACAGGTCTACATCTGCCGTGTGTCTACATTATACACATAAAGTTTGAAGCAAATCGGGTAAAAATAAGAGAGAGATTTCAAAGCATTTTGAAAGTGACACACTTCCTGTTGCCAGTTGGTGGCGCTATAACTTTGACTCACAATAGTCATATCAATGTGATCGGCCTCTGACAATGAACACACTGTGGAAGTTTCAGCAAGATCAGTTAATGTATGCTGAAGTTATAATACACTTCCTGTGTCCCTTATTCGCCATAAATTCGTTTCCTCGCCACGGCCAAACCGTTCGAGATATCTAAAATCCGTCCACAATTTAGCATCCTCAATGTCTTGACTTCATGCACACCGAGTTTGGAAGCGATTGGATCAATTCCCTAGGAGGAGTAGATCAAATTCCACAGCATGCGTTTCCAAACAACCCATAATAGCCGACTTCCTGTTGGGCTGGCGTAAAACTTAGAGCACGAAAGTTGTTCGGCCCGATGAGATCTATATGTGTACCGAGTTTCATATTATTACATGCAAGTGTGTTTGATTTATGGACAAGTGTTCGGATCCTGTTCCAGGGGGCGCTGTCGAGCCCCCCTGCCACGCCCGGGTACCAGCTTCAGTCCGGCCCTGATGGCCGCGGGTTCTGACCCGTGTGCAAAGTTTCAAGAGTTTTTGAGCATGTTAAGGGCCCCAAAAGTGCCCGAAAGGTTGACAAAATAATAATAATAATAATAAATATAGCTGCGAGCAGCGATTGCGGGCCCAAGCCGGTGGCACCGCCACCCTGGTGCCTTTAGTTACACTAAAGGCACCGGGGTGGCGGTGTCACCGGCTTGGGCCCTCCATCGCTGCTCGCAGCTATATTTATATATATATATATATATATATATATATATATATAATAAAGACGGGAAATTTTACTTGTCTTACCTTATTCTGATTTTATGATACACTCAAAATATTCCACAACAAATCCTTTAAATTTAATGTAAAAATAAAAACGAAAGTAAGCCGTGTTGGTCTCACGTAACCCTCTCATTAGAATCAAAATGTTTCAATATTTGCGATGTATTTGGATGCTAAACTATTCTTTATTATAGGCTTTGTACTTCACTCGTGTTCCAATATCGATGGAAAAAATCATCCTCTTCACACGCGCAAAAATGTGCTTGGAAACATCACAGTGGAGCTCTGCTTACTGTGAATGGTACAAATTGTACTACTGACTATTTAAACAGAGCAGTGTAATTCGTATATGTTATGTTGACTATTTTTATTATTATATTGTATTAGGGATATAATGAACAGGCTGCGATGTCAAGATTGCAATTCTGGAATGTGTGTGTGTGTGTGTGTGTGTGTGTGTGTGTGTGTGTGTGACGCGGTTGCGGTTGAACAGTGGACACATAAAAACATAAATAAAATGTATTAGTTTATTCCTACTTCCATAGGAATACATTGAAAATGCTCGCTCTACTCCGCACCATTATCAATGTCTGTGCGGACATCTGTATTTTATTTTCGCTTTTAAGTTAGCGATTTAAAAGCCCTCAGCGGTGTCACACGTCGATTAACCGGTGGGAAAATGTTATCACAGTCACATCCCTAATATATTTATATATAAATACAATAGGCCTACCTGAAAGAGAATTTTACTTGCCCGACCAGAGTATAGCCTGATTAGAACGTCAATAACAAAAAAAATTACTTGGGAATCACTAAAACGAGAGATTATTCTAATTTCATTACATTCATTTTAAGTTGCAATCAGCAGTTAATAATAAATGTATTACTGATCAATGGTAACAAGGTTGCCCTGCTGAGGCTCATGCAGCTTCTCCAGGAGAATTGTAAACAAATGAGCGCAGCACACAAAAAAGCAACCCAGTTAACAACATACTGACTATAAAAATGACAAATATGGAGTTTTTATATATTTTATAACATAGAGTTAAGCAACCTCACTTGACGAGTAGGCTACTATTTCCTGAATACAATCACGATTGAAACTGTGACATTGATTTCATACAACAGGTTAATAAACAGTTACAATCAGGGCCTGAAGTTAACTTTTTTGACCACCAGCCACTGTGGCAGGTGGATTTAAAAATCCACCTGCCACAGTAACTTTTTACCAGCCAGTTTTTTTTTTTTTTTTTTTTTGCCTTATAAAGGTGAAAAATAGAAATCACACAAACATTGTTCTTTAACTTGTAAGAATACACATTTAAGTGCTGCATCTTTTTATTCATTGATTTGCTGTGTCACAGACATAGTCATATGTCATATTCATATACTGACTGCTGCTAATCCACAAAAAAGGAGCAGATGCACTCTTCTTCCTCCACTGCTGCTGCATCTTCATGAGGTCTGGTCTCCTTGACATGTCCCCACCCCCACCAGAACTGGGGCCCCCCACACCCAAGACAAAAATGGTTTGGCCACTGATCAAAATTTGATGTTGTCATTTAATTTGAAGTTCAGTACGCTCAAAATGTCCGGTCAGCACAAGTCCGGTGCTCAGAAGAGGAAAGAAAAGAGAAGAAGAAAATAGAGGTTTTCTAAACAAATATATAAAAAAAAAAAAAAAAAAAAAAAAAGCGGTGACGGTGAAGCTGGAACTAGTAAAGTCAACGTAAAGCAAGGTAAGAAACAGCGCAGCAAACGCTTACGAGCATTGTCAGGAGTTTTCCTGCATTTAAATTTTTTGGGCGGCCGAAGATTTTTGTCCCGCCAAAGCCGTCTCGATTTTTGTCCCGCCAAAGCCTTATTTGATCGGTAAGTGATGTAGAATAGAATGACTGCTGCGCCTGACAGGGCGATAACGAGCAGAGAGAGCCCCAGCCGCGCGCGCGCACTCTCACGTCTTCAAACAACACGTCGAGCGCTCTATGGTCGAGCGCTGTCTTGCGCTCTCTCACTCGCGCATATTAATCAAAGTCAATTGAACCGTTAAGCAGAACTAAATTAATATTAATATTACTGGTAAAGTTACCGGGTACCGGACATTTTCTCACTGGTTCCCAACTCAACATACACACGCACACACATCTGTGTAACTGTCATTGTACCATAACCAACGTCAGCTTTGCTTTATCTCATCTCATCCCATCTCACCAACAGTTTAATACTGTTACTCGCACATCCAAAACATCGTATTTTACGTCGCGGACTTAAAAAAAAAAAAAAAAACCAACAACTAATGAATCACTCAATTCTCATTGGCTACCCGCCAATGTGGCAGGTAGATTGACAGTTTTACCCGCCAATTGCAAAATTCACCCGCATTTGGCGCGTGGTCGGGTGTTAATTTCAGGCCCTGGTTACAATTAAGTCACTTACATTTTAGATGCAATATTGACTGTTTTTGTTCTGTTTCAGCAGCAAAAATAGTTAAACAAAGATCACAGCAGAACCATCGCGCATCTCACAGCAACTTGTTTTCTCATTACTGAATGATTCAGCATTTTTAAACGAATCGGTTGACTCAAAGATTCAATGGTCAATCCATAAACATCTGTCTCAATCATGAATGACTCAGTCATTCGAACGAATCGTTTGAACGAATGAATCAATGACTCGCTCATTAAGATGGTCGCCTGGCGACACCTAATGGCGGTTTAGTGTGTAGCCCTCAAACTGTATTCACTTTATAGCCCTTAATTCTGTAATTGTGGACAAATGTGGGCACAGAGGACTCAGATGTGACCCTATTTTTTATTTATTATAAATGTTATATCACTGTCTTCGATAAAATTTTGTCTATCCATTTATGGTGTGTTTTTTTTATTTTGGGGGTATTTTTGAATTTATTTACTTCAAAAAGTACCATATTTTCTATGTAAATTATGCTTATTTTTTTGAGTGTGAGTTTTTGGCATGATGAGAATGTTGTACAGGATCAGCCCTTCATTTGTGTGTATGTTAGATATGCATTGTATTGGATCTATTGATTTATTTTTACAAAAAAACAAGAAGAATGCTCTAAATTACAGTTTTTGCTCTAAATTACATTACTTTCACTTTCACTTTCACCTTCACTGTCACTGTCACTTTCACTTTCACTTTCACTTTTTCCCATTCATTTCTATGGGTGCCCATTTTTGACCCAAATACAAGATTAAGGATTTTTTTTTTTTCACCCACTTAACATTGTAGAATTGAGTCAAAAAAAATTGTGTGTGTTCAGGAGGCAAACTTAGGAAAAGTGGCCAAGTCTTGTACCGCTCAGATCAAGGGAAGTATTTTTTAAAAATAAATCAACATTATTTTGCCCACATTTGTCCAGAATACGGTTTTAGGGTTAAAAGTATCATTCTTTCCAACGTGCACCATTATCAATGTCAGTGCGGACGTCCGTTTTTTACTTTCACTTTTATATTAGCGATTTAAATGCACCCGCTCGTGTCACACGTCGATTAACCGATGGGAAAATATCCTCACAGTCATACCTAATACATTTATATTTAAATACAATAGGCCTACCTAGTAAAACGTTTTATATACTATTTTGATTTCCTTTTGGACACAAGAGGGCAGTATAGCCCTATGTTTGCTTTTTTGTTGAACCAAATAGCACTAAATAGCCTGTTTTTAACTTTTTCATACTCCTTGAATAGCAAAAACAGAATAAAATGGGTTTAGTTCTAATATTTGTATAATTTTATATAAAAATAAATGGTGTATAATTACATTTTTAGAAGTTATGAGTTGTTTCCTGCTTCCTTTTTGACATTAATTTAATCCCTCGCCATAGCAAAACCGTTTGAGATATTCAATATCCGTTTACAATTTAGCATCATTAATATATTTGTATCATGTTGAAAAAGTTTGGTGGGGATAAAATAAATAGTTTAAGAGGAGTGGCTAAAAATTCAGAGGCTGATTTTGCAAAAAAAATCCACATTCAGACCAAAATATCTGACTTCCTGATGGCCGGAGCTAATGAATGTAAATTAGAAAGTTGTCCGGCTTGATGAGTACAATATACAAAAATTTTTTTTTTACTGTAGTTAAAACTAACCCGCCCACTTTTGTCAAAAGCATGTTGAAAGTGACACACTTCCTGCTGCCAGTTGGTGGCGCTATAACTTTGACTCACAATAGTTACATCCATCTGATCGGCCTCTTACCACGAACACACTGCTGAAGTTTCATCAAGATCAGTTAATGTATGCAGAAGTTATTCCACTTCGTGTTTCTCTTTTCTCGCCATAAATTCGTTTCCTCGCCACGGCCAAACCGTTCGAGATATCAAAAATCCGTCCGCAATTTAGAATCCTCAATGTCTTGACTTCATGCACACCGAGTTTGGTGGGGATTGGATGAATTCTCTAGGAGGAGTACTTCGCATTCCACAGCAAGCGTTTTCCAAACAACCCATAATAGCAGACTTCCTGTTGGGCTGGCGTAAAACTTAGAGCACCAAAGTTGTTCGGCCCGATGATATCTATATGTGTACTGAGTTTCAAATTAATTCATGCAAGCGTGTTTGATCTATGGACCAAGTTTTGGGACCCCGTTCAAGGGGGCGCTGTTGAGCCCCCCTGCCACGCCCGGGTACCAGCTTCAACCCGTCCCTGATGGCAGGGGGTTCCGACTTGTATGTAAAGTTTCAAGAGTTTTTGAGCACGTTAAGGACCCCAAAAGCCCCTGAAACCTTGATTAACAATATAAAAGCAATAGTCAAATCCCCCCTCCCCTCACACACACAGAGACACAGAGAGAGGGAGAGAAAATTCTTCAGAAAATCCACATTCAAACCAAAATATCTCTCTTCCTGTTGGTCGGAGATCGTTAATGTAAATGAGAAAGTTGTCCGTCTTGATGAGAACAATACACATACCAAGTTTTGTTGCTGTTGATAAAACTAACACCCCCACTTATGACTAAAGGTGGCGCTACTGAGCCCCTCACCACGCCCGTTTCTGAAACTTTGCACATGTCTACGGGCTAATAAATGTGATGTGTCTGTCGAGTTTCATCCAATTTCAAGTATGTTAAGAGTCTCAAAAGCATCAAAAAAGAATATTAAAGTTTGAAGCGTTGCCATGGCAACAGTATTAAAGATATCAAAAATCCTTTCACAGGTCTACATCTGCCGTGTGTTTACATTATACACATAAACTTTGAAGCAAATCGGGTAAAAATAAGAGGGTGATTTCAAAGCATTTTGAAAGAGACACACTTCCTGCTGCCAGTTGGTGGCGCTATAACTTTGACTCACAATAGTCACATCCATGTGATCGGCCTCTTACAACGAACACACTGCTGAAGTTTCATCAAGATCAGATAATGTGTGCAGAAGTTATAACACACTTCCTGTTTGCATTATTCGCCATAAATTCGTTTCCTCGCCACGGCCAAACCGTTCGAGATATCAAAAATCCGTCCGCAATTTAGCATCCTCAATGCCTTGACTTCATGCACACCGAGTTTTGTGGTGATCGGGTGAATTCCCTAGGAGAAGTGTTTCAAATAACAGACCATGCGTTTCCAAACAACCCTTAATAGCCGACTTCCTGTTGGGCTGGCGTAAAACTTAGAGCACGAAAGTTGTTCGGCCCAATGAGATCTATATGTGTACCGAGTTTCATATTATTACATGAAAGCGTGTTTGATATATGGACCAAGTTTTCAGACTGCACTCGAACCCCATTCAAGGGGGCGCTGTCGAGCCGCCCTGCCACGCCCGGGTACCATCTTCAGCCCGACCCTAATGGCCGCAGCTTCTGACCTGTGTGCAAAGTTTCATGAGTTTTTGAGCACGTTAAGGGCCCCAAAAGCCCCCGAAACCTTGAACAACAATAATAATAATAATAATAAATATATATATATATATATATATATATATATATATATAAATATAGCTGCGAGCAGCGATTGCGGGCCCAAGCCGGTGGCACCGCCACCCTGGTGCCTTTAGTTACACTAAAGCCACCGGGGTGGCGGTGTCACCGGCTTGGGCCCTCCATCGCTGCTCGCAGCTATATTTATATATATATATATATATATATATATATATATATATATATATATATAAAATATATATATAAAAATGTAACAAAAAAAAAAAAAATATATATATATATATATACACACATTATATACTGTATGTAACAAAAAAAACAACAAAAAAACAACAAAAAAAAAAAAAAAAAAAAAATATATATATATATATATATATATATATATATATATATATATATATATATATATATATGGCGAGGCGAGGAACGGGCAGAGAAGAGCGAACGTTTTTGGACATTCATCATATTGCATTGGTTTTCATTTCTTGTCCTCAAACCGAGCACTAATCTGTTTATTTTTAAGTCACACATTCTCCATTGATTAAAAAAGACAATCAAATGTATTTTTTAATGGTAGTATTATTTTATACAGAAATAAATTATTTATAATTCAGATTAAAATTGTAAGGAAAACTACAATCTAAAATCTACTATCATTTGCTGCAAATAGGTTGACTATTTATATTTATTATTATATTTTATTACGGCTGTAATGAACCGGCTGCGATGTCAAGATTGCAATGCTGGAATGCACAGTGTGTGTGTGTGAGGCGTGGACGCGATCGAACAGTGGAAACATAAAAACATAGGCTACTCCGTCGGTTTGTTCATACAGGACATCATTTAAACTGCAATGTGTTTACTTATATTTATGTACACTCGCAATAAAACACAACATTGTGCTTTTGTAAAAAAACATTCAAGCAATCCCACCCCCGAAATGGCGCTATTTTTTAAATGAAACTAAAATGCTCACGGCTGCATGGGCAATAACGCGTCTACAGCGAGGAACGAGCAGAACAGAGTGAATGTTTTTTAGTTCATTCCTACTGGACGTCCGTATTTCACTTTCGCTTTTAAAGGGATACTCCACTTTAAAATGAAAATTCTGTCATCATATTCTCACCCTCATGTTGTTTTAATCCTTTATGAATTTCTTTCTTCTGCTGAACAGAAAGGAAGATATTTAGGAGAATGTCAGTAACCAGACAGTTTCTGATCCCATTGACTTCCATAGTAGGAAAAAAAATTATACTATGGAAGTCAATGAGACCAGAAACTGTCTGGTTACTGACATTCTTCTAAATATCTTCCTTTCTGTTCAGCAGAAGAAAGAAATTAATAAAGGATTGAAACAACATGAGGGTGAGTATATGATGACAGAATTTTCAATTTAAAGTGGAGTATCCCTTTAAGTTAGCGATTTAAAAGCCCCCGCTGCGGTGTCACACATCGATTAACCAGTGGGAAAAAATTCTCAGTCACATCGCTATTATATTTATATATAAATACAATATACAATGGGCCTACCTGATTTTGAACACAAGAGGGCAGTATAGCCCTATGTATGACTTTTTTTTTTTTTACTAAATAGCGCATTCTGGCTGATTTTAAACTTGCACATAATTCTTGAATTGAAAAAACTGAATAAACCCAAAACTAGTTCTGTTTCGTTTTAGTTCTGATATTTGTATAATTTTATATAAAAATAAATGGTGTATAATTAAATTTTTTAAAGATATGAGATGTTTTCTGATTCCTTTTTTGACATTATTTTAATCCCTCGCCATATCAAAACCGTTTGAGATATTCAATATCCGTTCACAATTTAGCATCTTTAATGTATTTTCATCATGTTGAAAAAGTTTGGTGTGAATAAAATAAACCACTTAGCAGGAGTGGGTAAAAATGCAGAGGCTGAATTTACAAATAAATCCACATTCAAACCAAAATATCTGACTTCCTGTTGGTCAGAGCTAATAACTTTAAATTAGAAAGTTGTCCGGCTCGATGAGACCAATATACGTACTGATTTTTGTAATTGTGGGTAAAACTAACCCCCCCACTTTTGTCCAAAACATTTTGAAAGTGACACACTTCCTGCTGCCAGTTGGTGGCGCTATAACTTTGACTCACAATAGTCACATCCATCTGATCGGCCTCTTACCACGAACACACTGCTGAAGTTTCATCAAGATCAGTTAATGTGTGCAGAAGTTATAACACTTCGTGTTTCTCTTTTCTCGCCATAAATTCGTGTCCTCGCCACAGCCAAACCGTTTGAGATATCAAAAATCCGTCCGCAATTTAGCATCCTCAGTGTCTTGACTTCATGCACACCGAGTTTGGTGGCGATTTAATTAATTCTCTAGGAGAAGTGTTTCAAATTCCACAGCAAGCGTTCTCCAAACAACCCATAATTGCCGACTTCCTGTTGGGCTGGCGTAAAACTTAGAGCACGAAAGTTGTTCGGCCCGATGAGATCTATATGTGTACCGAGTTTCATATCATTACATGCAAGTGTGTTTGATTTATGGACAAGTGTTCGGATCCCGTTCCAGGGGGCGCTGTTGAGCCCCCCTGCCACGCCCGGGTACCAGCTTCAGCCCGGCCCTGATGGCCGCAGGTTCTGACCTGTGTGCAAAGTTTCAAGAGTTTTCGAGCACGTTAAAGGCCCCAAAAGCCCCTGAAACCTTGAAAAACAGGAATTTTAAACAAATCTCACTCAAAAGACAAATCCCCCCACCCCTCACACACACAGAGACGCAGAGGCAGAGAGAGAGAGGGAGAGAATTCTCCAAAAAATCACATTCAAACCAAAATATCTCACTTCCTGTTGGTCACAGCTTATGACTATAAATTAGAAAGTTGTCCGGCTTGATGAGAACAATATACATAACGATTTTTGTGACTCTACTTAAAACTAAGCCCCCATTTTTGACTAAAGGTGGCGCTACTGAGCCCCTCACCACGCCCGTTTCTGAAACTTTGCACATGTCTACTGGCTAATAAATGTGATGTGTCTGTCGAGTTTCATGCATTTTCAAGCATGTGAAGAGTCTCAAAAGCATCCGAAAATAATTTTAAAGTTTGATGCGTTGCCACGGCAACAGTATCTAAGATATCAATAATCCTTTCACAGGTCTACATCTGCCGTGTGTCTACATTATACACATAAAGTTTTAAGCAAATCGGGTAATAATAAGAGAGTGATTTCAAAGCATTTTGAAAGTGACACACTTCCTGTTGCCAGTTGGTGGCGCTATAACTTTGACTCACAATAGTCACATCCATGTGATCGGCCTCTGACAATGAACACACTGTGGAAGTTTCAGCAAGATCAGTTAATGTATGCTGAAGTTATAACACACTTCCTGTGTCCCTTATTCGCCATAAATTCGTTTCCTCGCCATGGCCAAACCGTTCGAGATATCTAAAATCCGTCCGCAATTTAGCATCCTCAATGTCTTGACTTCATGCACACCGAGTTTGGCGGCGATTGGATCAATTCCCTAGGAGGAGTAGATCAAATTCCACAGCATGCGTTTTCAAACAACCCATAATAGCCGACTTCCTGTTGGGCTGGCGTAAAACTTAGAGCACGAAAGTTGTTCGGCCCGATGAGATCTATATGTGTACCGAGTTTCATATTATTACATGCAAGTGTGTTTGATTTATGGACAAGTGTTCGGATCCTGTTCCAGGGGGCGCTGTCGAGCCCCCCTGCCACGCCCGGGTACCAGCTTCAGTCCGGCCCTGATGGCCGCGGGTTCTGACCCGTGTGCAAAGTTTCAAGAGTTTTTGAGCATGTTAAGGGCCCCAAAAGTGCCCGAAAGGTTGACAAAATAATAATAATAATAATAATAATAATAATAATAATAAATATAGCTGCGAGCAGCGATTGCGGGCCCAAGCCGGTGGCACCGCCACCCTGGTGCCTTTAGTTACACTAAAGGCACCGGGGGTGGCGGTGTCACCGGCTTGGGCCCTCCATCGCTGCTCGCAGCTATATTTATATATATATATATATATATATATATATATATATATATACACATATATATATATATATATATATAATAAAGACGGGAAATTTTACTTGTCTTACCTTATTCTGATTTTATGATACACTCAAAATATTCCACAACAAATCCTTTAAATTTAATGTAAAAATAAAAACGAAAGTAAGCCGTGTTGGTCTCACGTAACCCTCTCATTAGAATCAAAATGTTTCAATATTTGCTATGTATTTGGATGCTAAACTATTCTTTATTATAGGCTTTGTACTTCACTCGTGTTCCAATATCGATGGAAAAAATCATCCTCTTCACACGCGCAAAAATGTGCTTGGAAACATCACAGTGGAGCTCTGCTTACTGTGAATGGTACAAATTGTACTACTGACTATTTAAACAGAGCAGTGTAATTCGTATATGTTATGTTGACTATTTATATTATTATATTGTATTAGGGCTATAATGAACAGGCTGCGATGTCAAGATTGCAATTCTGGAATGTGTGTGTGTGTGTGTGTGTGTGTGTGTGTGTGTGTGTGTGTGTGTGTGTGTGTGTGTGACGCGGTTGCGGTTGAACAGTGGACACATAAAAACATAAATAAAATGTATTAGTTTATTCCTACTTCCATAGGAATACATTGAAAATGCTCGCTCTACTCCGCACCATTATCAATGTCTGTGCGGACATCTGTATTTTATTTTCGCTTTTAAGTTAGCGATTTAAAAGCCCTCAGCGGTGTCACACGTCGATTAACCGGTGGGAAAATGTTATCACAGTCACATCCCTAATATATAAATACAATAGGCCTACCTGAAAGAGAATTTTACTTGCCCGACCAGAGTATAGCCTGATTAGAACGTCAATAACAAAACAAATTACTTGGGAATCACTAAAATGAGAGATTATTCTAATTTCATTACATTCATTTTAAGTTGCAATCAGCAGTTAATAATAAATGTCTTACTGATCAATGGTAACAAGGTTGCCCTGCTGAGGCTCATGCAGCTTCTCCAGGAGAATTGTAAACAAATGAGCGCAGCACACAAAAAAGCAACCCAGTTAACAACATACTGACTATAAAAATTACAAATATGGAGTTTTTATATATTTTATAACATATAAGCAACCTCACTTGACGAGTAGGCTACTATTTCCTGAATACAATCACGATTGAAACTGTGACATTGATTTCATACAACAGGTTAATAAACAGTTACAATTAAGTCACTTACATTTTAGATGCAATATTGACTGTTTTTGTTCTGTTTCAGCAGCAAAAATAGTTAAACAAAGATCACAGCAGAACCATCACGCATCTCACAGCAACTTGTTTTCTCATTACTGAATGATTCAGCATTTTGAAACGAATCGGTTGACTCAAAGATTCAATGGTCAATCCATAAACATCTGTCTCAATCATGAATGACTCAGTCATTCGAACGAATCGTTTGAATGAATGAATCAATGACTCGCTCATTAAGATGGTCGCCTGGCGACACCTAATGGCGGTTTAGTGTTTAAAAGTATCATTCTTTCCAACGTGCACCATTATCAATGTCAGTGCGGACGTCCGTTTTTTACTTTCACTTTTATATTAGCGATTTAAAAGCACCCGCTCGTGTCACACGTCGATTAACCGATGGGAAAATATCCTCACAGTCATACCTAATACATTTATATTTAAATACAATAGGCCTACCTAGTAAAACGTTTTATATACTATTTTGATTTCCTTTTGGACACAAGAGGGCAGTATAGCCCTATGTTTGCTTTTTTGTTGAACCAAATAGCACTAAATAGCCTGTTTTTAACTTTTTCATACTCCTTGAATAGCAAAAACAGAATAAAATGGGTTTAGTTCTAATATTTGTATAATTTTATATAAAAATAAATGGTGTATAATTACATTTTTAGAAGTTATGAGATGTTTCCTGCTTCCTTTTTGACATTAATTTAATCCCTCGCCATAGCAAAACCGTTTGAGATATTCAATATCCGTTTACAATTTAGCATCATTAATATATTTGTATCATGTTGAAAAAGTTTGGTGGGAATAAAATAAATAGTTTAAGAGGAGTGGCTAAAAATTCAGAGGCTGATTTTGCAAAAAAAATCCACATTCAGACCAAAATATCTGACTTCCTGATGGCCGGAGCTAATGAATGTAAATTAGAAAGTTGTCCGGCTTGATGAGTACAATATACAAACTATTTTTTTTTTACTGTAGTTAAAACTAACCCGCCCACTTTTGTCAAAAGCATGTTGAAAGTGACACACTTCCTGCTGCCAGTTGGTGGCGCTATAACTTTGACTCACAATAGTTACATCCATCTGATCGGCCTCTTACCACGAACACACTGCTGAAGTTTCATCAAGATCAGTTAATGTATGCAGAAGTTATTCCACTTCGTGTTTCTCTTTTCTCGCCATAAATTCGTTTCCTTGCCACGGCCAAACCGTTCGAGATATCAAAAATCCGTCCGCAATTTAGAATCCTCAATGTCTTGACTTCATGCACACCGAGTTTGGTGGGGATTGGATGAATTCTCTAGGAGGAGTACTTCGCATTCCACAGCAAGCGTTTTCCAAACAACCCATAATAGCCGACTTCCTGTTGGGCTGGCGTAAAACTTAGAGCACGAAAGTTGTTCGGCCCGATGATATCTATATGTGTACTGAGTTTCAAATTAATTCATGCAAGCGTGTTTGATCTTTGGACCAAGTTTTGTGACCCCGTTCAAGGGGGCGCTGTTGAGCCCCCCTGCCACGCCCGGGTACCAGCTTCAACCCGTCCCTGATGGCAGGGGGGTCCGACTTGTATGTAAAGTTTCAAGAGTTTTTGAGCACCTTAAGGACCCCAAAAGCCCCTGAAACCTTGATTAACAATATAAAAGCAATAGTCAAATCCCCCCTCCCCTCACACACACAGAGACACAGAGAGAGGGAGAGAAAATTCTTCAGAAAATCCACATTCAAACCAAAATATCTCTCTTCCTGTTGGTCGGAGATCGTTAATGTAAATTAGAAAGTTGTCCGTCTTGATGAGAACAATACACATACCAAGTTTTGTTGTTGTTGATAAAACTAACCCCCCCACTTATGACTAAAGGTGGCGCTACTGAGCCCCTCACCACGCCCGTTTCTGAAACTTTGCACATGTCTACGGGCTAATAAATGTGATGTGTCTGTCGAGTTTCATCCAATTTCAAGTATGTTAAGAGTCTCAAAAGCATCAAAAAAGAATATTAAAGTTTGAAGCGTTGCCATGGCAACAGTATTAAAGATATCAAAAATCCTTTCACAGGTCTACATCTGCCGTGTGTCTACATTATACACAAAGTTTTAAGCAAATCGGGTAATAATAAGAGAGTGATTTCAAAGCATTTTGAAAGTGACACACTTCCTGTTGCCAGTTGGTGGCGCTATAACTTTGACTCACAATAGTCACATCCATGTGATCGGCCTCTGACAATGAACACACTGTGGAAGTTTCAGCAAGATCAGTTAATGTATGCTGAAGTTATAACACACTTCCTGTGTCCCTTATTCGCCATAAATTCGTTTCCTCGCCATGGCCAAACCGTTCGAGATATCTAAAATCCGTCCGCAATTTAGCATCCTCAATGTCTTGACTTCATGCACACCGAGTTTGGCGGCGATTGGATCAATTCCCTAGGAGGAGTAGATCAAATTCCACAGCATGCGTTTTCAAACAACCCGTAATAGCCGACTTCCTGTTGGGCTGGCGTAAAACTTAGAGCACGAAAGTTGTTCGGCCCGATGATATCTATATGTGTACTGAGTTTCAAATTAATTCATGCAAGCGTGTTTGATCTATGGACCAAGTTTTGGGACCCCGTTCAAGGGGGCGCTGTTGAGCCCCCCTGCCACGCCCGGGTACCAGCTTCAACCCGTCCCTGATGGCAGGGGGTTCCGACTTGTATGTAAAGTTTCAAGAGTTTTTGAGCACGTTAAGGACCCCAAAAGCCCCTGAAACCTTGATTAACAATATAAAAGCAATAGTCAAATCCCCCCTCCCCTCACACACACAGAGACACAGAGAGAGGGAGAGAAAATTCTTCAGAAAATCCACATTCAAACCAAAATATCTCTCTTCCTGTTGGTCGGAGATCGTTAATGTAAATTAGAAAGTTGTCCGTCTTGATGAGAACAATACACATACCAAGTTTTGTTGTTGTTGATAAAACTAACCCCCCCCACTTATGACTAAAGGTGGCGCTACTGAGCCCCTCACCACGCCCGTTTCTGAAACTTTGCACATGTCTACGGGCTAATAAATGTGATGTGTCTGTCGAGTTTCATCCAATTTCAAGTATGTTAAGAGTCTCAAAAGCATCAAAAAAGAATATTAAAGTTTGAAGCGTTGCCATGGCAACAGTATTAAAGATATCAAAAATCCTTTCACAGGTCTACATCTGCCGTGTGTTTACATTATACACATAAACTTTGAAGCAAATCGGGTAAAAATAAGAGGGTGATTTCAAAGCATTTTGAAAGGGACACACTTCCTGCTGCCAGTTGGTGGCGCTATAACTTTGACTCACAATAGTCACATCCATGTGATCGGCCTCTTACAACGAACACACTGCTGAAGTTTAATCAAGATCAGTTAATGTATGCAGAAGTTATAACACACTTCCTGTTTCCATTATTCGCCATCAATTCGTGTCCTCGCCACGGCCAAACCGTTCGAGATATCAAAAATCTGTCCGCAATTTAGCATCCTCAATGTCTTGACTTCATGCTGACTGAGTTTGGAGGCGAATGGATGAATTCCCTAGGAGGAGTACATTAAATTCCACAGCATGCGTTTCCAAACAACCCATAATAGCCGACTTCCTGTTGGGCTGGCGTAAAAAGTAAAAGTACGAAAGTTGTTCGGCCCGATGAGATCTATATGTGTACCGAGTTTCATATTATTACATGCAAGCGTGTCTGATTTATGGACCAAGTTTTCGGACCCCGTTCAAGGGGGCGCTGTCGAGCCCCCCTGCCACGCCCGGGTACCAGCTTCAGCCCGGCCCTGATGGCCGCGGGTTCTGACCCGTGTGCAAAGTTTCAAGAGTTTTCGAGCACGTTAAGGGTCTCAAAAGTGCCCGAAAGGTTGACAGAAAAATAAGAATAAGAATAAATATAGCTGCGAGCAGCGATTGCGGGCCCAAGCCGGTGGCACCGCCACCCTGGTGCCTTTAGTTACACTAAAGGCACCGGGGGTGGCGGTTCCACCGGCTTGGGCCCTCCATCGCTGCTCGCAGCTATATTTACATATATATATATATATAATAAAGACGGGAAATTTTACTTGTCTTACCTTATTCTGATTTTATGATACACTCAAAATATTCCACAACAAATCCTTTAAATTTAATGTAAAAATAAAAACGAAAGTAAGTGTTGGGCTCACGTAACCCTTTCATTAGAATCAAAACGTTTCAACAGTTGTGATGTATTTGGATGCTAAACTATTCTTTATTATAGGCTTTGTACTTCACTCGTGTTCCAATATCGACGGAAAAAATCATCCTCTTCACACGCGCAAAAATGTGCTTGGAAAAATCACAGTGGAGCAGTGCTTACTGTGAATGTACGAACTGTACTACTGACTATTTAAACAGAGCAGTGTGTATATGTTAGGTTTACTATTTTATAATATTTTATTAAGGCTATAATGAACAGGCTGCGATGTCAAGTTTGCAATGCTGGAATGTGTGTGTGATTTAACAGTAGACACATAAAAACATAATTGGCACATAATTTTGTTCATACAGGACATCATTCAAACTGCAAAGTGTTTACTTATATTTATATACACTCGCAATAAAACACAACATTGTGCTTTTGTAAAATAAATTCAAGCAATCCACCCCCCGAAATGGCGTTCAATTTAAAATTAAACTAAAAGCTCTTGGCTAAACAGGCATTCATAACTGTGAGCGCCCACGGCGAGGAACGAGCAGAACAGAGCGAACGTTTTTTAGTTAATTCCTGTCACGGTTGTTGAATGCATTGGTTCCTTCTTGTCTCGTGTCTATGTTGTTTATGTGTGAGTGGGCGTTGTCCCGCTCACGTGTCCGTCAGCGCTCCAGCTGATAATCATCATCATCACAATCACTGTTCACAGCTGCGATTCATTTCCATTCCATTTATATACTCACACCTTTCTCTGTTCCAGTGTCGGATTGTTTGTTGAGGTCCTGTGATTGCCGTGTCAGTGTTTCCGTGGAGTTGCCGTGTCTGTGTTCGCCCTGCCTTGTCTTCCTGCCGTTCGTGTTCTTCGTCATTGGTTTCACCGCACTCCAGCACCGGATTTTGGATTATTCACCTTCACTGCACCAGCGCACCACAGACCATCAAGTCCCTGCACGAGCCTGAGTCGCCACCTTCCTGAACTGTTTGTGTTTCTTTGTGAGCCTAATAAACGCTTTGAGTATCTGCAATTGCTTCCGGTTTTGTTTACCATGACAGAACAATCCGACCATTCCATGGAAGCAGCAGGTGACGCCGCAGCAACGATGGATGACTTTGTTCGTGCAAGTATTCAAAGGATGGACGCTCAGGACCGCTATCAAGGAGAAGCGGCGCGCGCGATTCAGGCTCTCGTCACGCAGGTGTCCGAGCTGACCCAGCGATTTCAACAGCTGCAACCTCCCGCTGCGCCAGCCGCACCGCCCGTCCCTCCCACACCACCGATGCCCGCCTCCCAGTCGGAACCTCGCCTTCCGACTCCTGAGCCATACTCTGGTGAGCCAAACTTTTGCCGGCCATTTTTGACTCGATGCAGCATGCATTTTGCTCTCCAGCCCCGAACCTTCGAGAAAGAGGAGTCCAAAGTGGCGTTTGTACTCACTTTACTGACTGGGAGAGCGGCACTTTGGGGGATGGCGGTGTGGGAAAACCAAGAGCCATGCTGTTCCTCGTTCCAGGAGCTCTCCTCGGAGATGAAACGAGTTTTCGACCGCGCGGTCGCGGGGAGAGAGGCTGCCAGGGCTTTATCTGAACTACGTCAGCGGGAACGATCAGTTTCGGATTATGCCATCGAGTTCAAGACCCTGGCGGCCGAGTGTCGCTGGAACGAGGAAGCGCAGTGGGATAGGTTCCTGCATGGGCTGGCCGACCGCGTCCAGAGGGAGATCTACGCCCTGGATCTACCCCCCTCACTCAACGAATTGATCAACCTGGCTCTGAGGGTGGACGCCCGACTAGCCCGGGTCGGACCACGCGCTCCACCCAGCCTGCCTCGTGGAGGGGTGGAACATCAGTGGTCCAGCGGCATGGACGCGGCCGGTCCCTCCGATCCCGAGCCCATGCAGGTGGGTCGAGCTCGGCTTTCCCGGGAGGAGAGGGAGAGGCGGAGATCCCTTGGCCTTTGCCTATACTGCGGGGGAGCGGGACATTTTGCTAACAACTGCCCGGTAAAAGGCCAAGCCCGATAGTAAACATGAGGCTACTATCGGGTGGGATCTCCGCCGAAAAGTCCTCATCTACATCCACCATCCTCCCGGTAAGACTTAGATGGTCTGTCCACGATCACCACTGCACCGCACTGGTGGACTCCGGGGCTGAAGGTAATTTCATGGATCGCACCTTTGCACTACAGTTTCAAGTCCCACTCAGAACACTTCCTCAGAGAATCACCGTACATGCACTCAATGGACAGTCTCTACCAACCATCTCCCAGGCCACCGAGAACATCACGCTCATCACTTCAGGGAATCATGCAGAGACAATATCATTTTTCATCACGGACTCACATCACACACCCGTTGTCTTGGGTCACCCCTGGCTCAATCTACACAACCCCCGCATTGACTGGAAACAAAGAACCATATCAGCCTGGAGCGTTGAGTGTCATAGTTCTTGTCTTGTGTCTGCCTGTTCTGTTGTCTCTGTTCCTGTGTTGCAGGAGGAAGCAGTGGATTTATCAAACGTGCCCGCGGAGTACTGTGACCTGAGGGAAGTGTTCAGTAAGTCTAGGGCTGCTTCTCTCCCTCCGCACCGTCCCTACGACTGTGCTATAGATTTACTGTCAGGTAAGTCTCCGCCTAAAGGCAAGATTTATTCACTCTCGGTTCCGGAGAGGGAGGCTATGGAGAAATATATTTCTGATTCTCTAGCATCCGGGTTCATCCAGCCTTCCTCATCTCCAGCGGGGGCGGGGTTCTTTTTTGTGGGGAAGAAGGATGGATCGCTGCGACCTTGTATTGATTACCGGGGGCTGAACAACATCACGGTAAAGAATACTTATCCTTTGCCGCTGATGTCTTCAGCCTTCGAGAGGTTGCAGGGAGCATCCATCTTCACAAAACTGGACTTACGTAATGCTTATCATTTGGTCCGTATCAGGAAGGGGGATGAATGGAAGACTGCCTTCAACACCCCTAGGGGGCACTTTGAATACTTGGTCATGCCCTTCGGTTTGTCCAACAGTCCCGCAGTCTTCCAAGCGCTCGTCAATGACGTGCTGCGAGACATGATCGATCAGTTTATTTATGTTTACCTGGATGACATTCTGATCTTTTCCTCGTCTCTCCAGGAACACGTGCAGCACGTCCGACGGGTACTCCAAAGGTTGCTAGAGAATGGGCTTTTTGTCAAGGCGGAGAAATGCGCTTTTCATGCACAGTCGGTCCCTTTCTTAGGACACATCGTGTCGGCTGAGGGTATGCGTATGGATCCTGACAAAGTTAAGGCTGTGGTAGAGTGGCCAAACCCAGATTCCCGTAAGGCCCTACAGAGGTTTCTGGGGTTCGCCAATTTCTACCGGCGTTTTATTCGCAACTTTAGCCAACTAGCCGCACCTCTGACTGCCTTGACCTCCCCCAGAACTGCGTTCAGGTGGTCGGAAGCAGCCGAAACTGCTTTTTCCAACCTCAAGAGCCGCTTTGTTTCGGCTCCCATCTTGATCGCCCCTGATTCCTCACGTCAGTTTGTGGTGGAGGTCGACGCGTCAGAGGTGGGGGTAGGCGCAGTTCTTTCTCAACGCTCACCTTCAGACAACAAGATGCATCCATGCGCGTTTTTATCTCATCGTTTATCACCAGCCGAACAAAATTACGACATTGGCAACAGGGAGTTGTTGGCGGTCAAGTTAGCCTTGGAAGAATGGCGTCATTGGTTAGAAGGGTCCGGGGTACCCTTTATCGTCTGGACGGATCATAAGAATCTGGAGTACATTAGATCCGCCAAAAGGTTGAACTCCAGGCAGGCTCGGTGGGCACTTTTTTTCGGCCGTTTTGATTTTACTCTCTCGTATCGTCCGGGTTCCAAAAACATCAAACCCGATTCTTTGTCGCGTATTTTTGATCGATCCGAACACGCACCTACTCCCGAGCGTATTTTTCCTGAGACCCTAATTATCTCTACGCTCACTTGGGAGGTCGAATCGAGAGTCAAGAAGGCTCTAGAAGGGGTAACGCCTCCGATCCGGTGCCCATCGAACCGCTTATTTGTGCCGGAGGAACTACGTCCAGATGTTATTCGGTGGGGCCATTGTTCTAGTCTAGCCTGTCATCCAGGAGTTAGTCGCACCCTCTATTTGGTCAAACAACGATTCTGGTGGCCGCTTATGGCTCGCGACGTTCACGATTTTGTTTTGGCTTGCTCAGTTTGTGCTATTGGCAAGTCATCCAATCGACCCCCAGATGGGTTACTCCAACCACTGTCGGTGCCTTCAAGACCCTGGTCCCATATCGCACTAGATTTTGTTACCCGCCCTCCCACCCTCCCAGGGTAACACGGTAGTTTTAACCGTGGTGGACCGATTCTCGAAGGCAGCCCACTTTGTTCCCTTGCCCAAATTACCTTCAGCCAAGGAGACAGCGGTTGCAGTCGTTAATCACGTCTTTCGGTTACATGGCCTCCCGACAGACGTGGTTTCCGACAGGGGTCCCCAATTTGTGTCCAAATTTTGGCGAGAGTTTTGTAGGTTGCTGGGGGCGACGGTCAGTCTGTCCTCCGGGTTTCACCCCCAGAGCAATGGTCAAACTGAGAGAGCCAACCAAGACCTGGAGAGAACCTTGCGATGTACGGCTGCCAGGAATCCTTCCTCCTGGAGTCAACAACTGCCTATGGTGGAGTACGCCCACAATTCGTTGCCAGTGTCAGCTACGGGCCTATCTCCTTTTGAGTGTAGTATAGGATACCAGCCACCGGTTTTTCCCAGTCTGGAATCCGAGGTCGCGGTCCCCTCCGCTCACGCCTTCGTCCAGAGGTGTCACCACACATGGACAAGAGCCCGTGAGACTCTCCTCCGTGTGCGGGCGCGCACCAAGGCCAAAGCCGATCGCCACCGGTCTAGGCCTCCCGTATACGTCGTCGGTTCCAAAGTGTGGCTTTCTACTAAGAACATTCCGCTCCGCTCCGTATCCAATAAATTGGCTCCTAAATTCATTGGCCCGTTTTCTGTCACCAAAATTGTCAGTCCGGTGGCAGTCCGCCTCAACCTTCCTCCAGTGTACAGGAGAATTCATCCGGTATTCCATGTGTCCAAAATCAAACCCGTTTTTTTTTCCCGCATTAATCCGCCGGCCCCGGTTCCCCCACCGCCGCGTCTCGTAGATGGGGAACCAACTTATTCGGTCCGTCGCATTCTGGACTCTAGGCGGAGGGGACGCGGATTCCAGTACCTGGTGGACTGGGAAGGTTACGGTCCGGAGGAGAGAAGTTGGGTTCCGGCTCGTGACATCCTGGATCACTCTCTTATCGATGATTACAATCGACAGGTAAGGGAGTCTGGGAACGCCGTGAGGCGTTCCTAGAGGAGGGGGTACTGTCACGGTTGTTGAATGCATTGGTTCCTTCTTGTCTCGTGTCTATGTTGTTTATGTGTGAGTGGGCGTTGTCCCGCTCACGTGTCCGTCAGCGCTCCAGCTGATAATCATCATCATCACAATCACTGTTCACAGCTGCGATTCATTTCCATTCCATATATATACTCACACCTTTCTCTGTTCCAGTGTCGGATTGTTTGTTGAGGTCCTGTGATTGCCGTGTCAGTGTTTCCGTGGAGTTGCCGTGTCTGTGTTCGCCCTGCCTTGTCTTCCTGCCGTTCGTGTTCTTCGTCATTGGTTTCACCGCACTCCAGCACCGGATTTTGGATTATTCACCTTCACTGCACCAGCGCACCACAGACCATCAAGTCCCTGCACGAGCCTGAGTCGCCACCTTCCTGAACTGTTTGTGTTTCTTTGTGAGCCTAATAAACGCTTTGAGTATCTGCAATTGCTTCCGGTTTTGTTTACCATGACAATTCCTACTTCCATAGGAATTCATTGAAAATGCTCGCTCTACTCAGCACCATTATTAAAGTCTGTGCAGACATCTGTATTTTACTTTAAGTTAGCGATTTAAAAGCCCCCAGCGGTGTCACACGTCGATTAACCGACATCCCTAATATATTTATATACAATAGGCCTACCTGAAAGAGAATTTAGCCCGACCAGAGTAGCCTGATTAGAGCGTCAATGACAAAAAATAACTTGGGAATCACAAAAAAACGAGAGATTATTCTAATTTTATTACATTCATTTTAAGTTGCAATCAACATTTGATAATAAATGTATTACTGATCAATGGTAACAAGGTTGTGCTGCTGAGGCTCGTGCAGCTTCTCCAGGAGAAACGTAAACAAATGAGCGCAGCACACAAAAAAGAAACCCAGTTAACAACATACTGACTATAAAAATTACAAATATGGAGTTTTTATATATTTTATAACCTATGATAGAGTTAAGCAACCTCACTTGACGAGTAGGCTACCGTTTCCTGAATACAATCACGATTGAAACTGTGACATTGATTTCATACAACAGGTTAATAAACAGTTATAATTAAGTCACTTACATTTTAGATGCAATATTGACTGTTTTTGTTCTGTTTCAGTAGCAAAAATAGTTAAAGATCACAGCAGAACCGTCGCGCATGCAACTTGTTTTCTCATTACTGAATGATTCAGCATTTTGAACGAATCGGTTGACTCAAAGATTCAATGATCAATCCATAAACATCTGTCTCAATCATGAATGACTCAGTCATTCGAACGAATCGTTTGAACGAATGAATCAATGACTCGCTCATTAAGACGGTCGCCTGGCGACACCTAATGGCGGTTTAGTGTTATGTTTAAAAGTATCATTCTTTCCAACGTGTGTGCACCATTATCAATGTCCGTGTGGACGTCCGAATTTTACTTTCACTTTTATATTAGCGATTTAAAAGCACCCGCTCGTGTCACACGTCGATTAACCGATGGGAAAATATCCTCACAGTCATATACCTAATACATTTATATTTAAATACAATATAGGCCTACCTAGTAAAAAGTTTAATATACTATTTTTATATCCTTTTGGACACAAGAGGGCAGTATAGCCCTATGTTTGCTTTTTTGTTGAACCAAATAGCACTAAATAGCCTGTTTTTAACTTTTTTTTATACTTCTTGAATTGCAAAAACAGAATAAAATGGGTTTAGTTCTAATATTTGTATAATTTTCTATAAAAATAAACGGTGTATAATTACATTTGTAGAAGATATGAGATGTTTTCTGATTCCTTTTTTGACATTACTTTAATCCCTCGCCATATCAAAACCGTTTGAGATATTTATTATCCGTTCACAATTTAGCATATTTAATGTATTTTCATCATGTTGAAAAAGTTTGGTGGGAATAAAATAAATAGTTTAAGAGGAGTGGCTAAAAATTCAGAGGCTGATTTTGCAAAAAAATCCACATTCAGACCAAAATATCTGACTTCCTGATGGCCGGAGCTAATGAATGTAAATTAGAAAGTTGTCCGGCTTGATGAGTACAATATACAAACTATAATTTTTTTACTGTAGTTAAAACTAACCCGCCCACTTTTGTCAAAAGCATGTTGAAAGTGACACACTTCCTGCTGCCAGTTGGTGGCGCTATAACTTTGACTCACAATAGTTACATCCATCTGATCGGCCTCTTACCACGAACACACTGCTGAAGTTTCATCAAGATCAGTTAATGTATGCAGAAGTTATTCCACTTCGTGTTTCTCTTTTCTCGCCATAAATTCGTTTCCTCGCCACGGCCAAACCGTTCGAGATATCAAAAATCCGTCCGCAATTTAGAATCCTCAATGTCTTGACTTCATGCACACCGAGTTTGGTGGGGATTGGATGAATTCTCTAGGAGGAGTACTTCGCATTCCACAGCAAGCGTTTTCCAAACAACCCATAATAGCCGACTTCCTGTTGGACTGGCGCAAAACTTAGAGCACGAAAGTTGTTCGGCCCGATGAGATCTATGTGTGTGCCGAGTTTCATATTAATTCATGCAAGCTAGTTTGATCTATGGAGCAAGTTTTCGGACCCCATTCCAGGGGGCGCTGTTGAGCCCCCCTGCCACGCCCGGGTACCAGCTTCAGCCAGGCCCTGATGGCCGCAGGTTCCGACTTGTATGTAAAGTTTCAAGAGTTTTTGAGCACGTTAAGGACCCCAAAAGCCCCTGAAACCTTGATTAACAATATAAAAGCAATAGTCAAATCCCCCCTCCCCTCACACACACAGAAACACAGAGAGAGGGAGAGAAAATTCTTCAGAAAATCCACATTCAAACCAAAATATCTCTCTTCCTGTTGGTCGGAGATCGTTAATGTAAATTAGAAAGTTGTCCGTCTTGATGAGAACAATACACATACCAAGTTTTGTTGCTGTTGATAAAACTAACCCCCCCACTTATGACTAAAGGTGGCGCTACTGAGCCCCTCACCACGCCCGTTTCTGAAACTTTGCACATGTCTACGGGCTAATAAATGTGATGTGTCTGTCGAGTTTCATCCAATTTCAAGTATGTTAAGAGTCTCAAAAGCATAAAAAAAGAATATTAAAGTTTGAAGCGTTGCCATGGCAACAGTATTAAAGATATCAAAAATCCTTTCACAGGTCTACATCTGCCGTGTGTTTACATTATACACATAAAGTTTGAAGCAAATCGGGTAAAAATAAGAGGGTGATTTCAAAGCATTTTGAAAGGGACACACTTCCTACTGCCAGTTGGTGGCGCTATAACTTTGACTCACAATAGTCACATCCATGTGATCGGCCTCTTACAACGAACACACTGCTGAAGTTTAATCAAGATCAGTTAATGTATGCAGAAGTTATAACACACTTCCTGTTTCCATTATTCGCCATAAATTTGCTTCCTCGCCACAGCCAAACCGTTTGAGATATCAAAAATCCGTCCGCAATTTATCATCCTCAATGTCTTGACTTCATGCTGACCGAGTTTGGAGGCGAATGGATGAATTCCCTAGGAGGAGTACATTAAATTCCACAGCATGCGTTTCCAAACAACCCATAATAACCGACTTCCTGTTGGGCTGGCGTAAAAAGTAAAAGTACGAAAGTTGTTCGGCCCGATGAGATCTATATGTGTACCGAGTTTCATATTATTACATGCAAGCGTGTCTGATGTATGGACCAAGTTTTCGGACCCCGTTCAAGGGGGCGCTGTCGAGCCCCCCTGCCACGCCCGGGTACCAGCTTCAGCCCGGCCCTGATGGCCGCGGGTTCTGACCCGTGTGCAAAGTTTCAAGAGTTTTCGAGCACGTTAAGGGTCTCAAAAGTGCCCGAAAGGTTGACAGAAAAATAAGAAGAAGAAGAAGAAGAATAATAATAATAAAATATATATAATATATATTTTTTTTTTTTGTTACATTTATATATATATATATATATATATATATATATATATATATATATATATACATATATATATATATATATATATATAAATATAGCTGCGAGCAGCGATTGCGGGCCCAAGCCGGTGGCACCGCCACCCTGGTGCCTTTAGTTACACTAAAGGCACCGGGGTGGCGGTGTCACCGGCTTGGGCCCTCCATCGCTGCTCGCAGCTATATTTATATATATATATATATATATATATGTATATATATATATATATATATATATATATATATATATATATATATATATATATATATAAATGTAACAAAAAAAAAATATATATATTATATATATGTAAAAAAATATATATATATATATATATATATATATATATATATATATATGGTGTGCGTCCACGGCGAGGAACGGGCAGAGAAGAGCAAACGTTTTTTAGTTAATTCCTACTTCCATAGGAATTCATTGAAAACGCTCGCTCTGCACCATTATCCATTACAGTGCGGACGAACATATTTTACTTTTGTTTTTAAGTTAGCAATTCAAAAGTCCCCAGCGGTGTCACACGTTGATTAACCGGTGGTAAAATATTCCTCACCGTCACATACGGGTACCTAGTATATTTTATATTTTACATAGATACAATAGGCCTACCTGACTTTGAACACAAGAGGGCAGTATAGCACTATGAATGACATATATATATATATATTTTTTTTTTTTGGACTAAAAAAACATTCTGGATGTTTTTAAACTTAAACAATTATTAAATTGAAAAAACAGAATAAAATGGGTTTAGATCTGATATTTGTATAATTATATATAGAAATAAATGGAGTATAATTACATTTTTAGAAGATAGGTTTTAGGCGTTTCCTTTTTTGACATTACTTTAATCCCTTGCCATAGCAAAACCGTTTGAGATATTTATTATCTGTTTACAATTTAGCTTCTTTAAAGTATTTTCATCATTTTGAAAAAGTTTCGTGGGAATTAAATAAACCACTTAAGAGGAGTGGGTAAAAAAATCAGAGGCTGATTTTGCCAAAAGTCCACATTCAGACCAAAATATCTGACTTCCTGTTGATCCAAGCTAATGACTGTTTTTTTCTTTTTTTAATGGTAGTATTATTTT